>JBAMBL010001825.1:0-28516 GCA_037043405.1 Drosophila subquinaria
ATAATGACATTCACATGAAATTTGGCCCAGATGTTATTAACAGTGCTGCCAGCTCATGAAAAAAAATAACTAGCTCGAAATTTTAATACCGCGAAGCTTGAATTGAAAATTCACCTTACTTTTTGCCCAGTAGTATTTCCAGCAGATCAAGTTTGTTTTAGATTTTAGCAATGCCTTCTTTAACGCCCTCGAGATAAAAATTTAAATTTTCATATCTAAATTATCAGGACAATTTAAAATATAGAGACATCATACTTTGTATGTAGGTTCCTCTATATTGCAAGCATACTAAATTTGGTTTGAAATTCGGCCACGCCCTTTTTAACACAATCAAAATCAATAAAATTACAAATCTATATTATAAAGTCAACTTAAAATTAGAGATTGCTAATTTAGGATAGACTAAGCCAATATTATCCACCATGTTGACTGGAAATTTCATCGCGATTGGATAATAACATCAACAATCACAATTAGAAAATTACGTTAGTAACAATAAAATCTACAATTAAGCAACTTTATCATAAAAGGCGTCTTTGGCTCAGTGAAATGAACGGGTTGGAATCCCAGCTCGGAAACTTTTTTTTTTAATTTTATTTATGTCTGGCTGACATTTTATATTTATTTTGTATGCAATGTTGTTGTATAATTCAATGTTAATATTAAATGTTATTTTTTTTTGTAATTAAAAGATCTAGGAAATGCATCTTGGATATCTCAACCAATCTGACAGAATATGCATCTTGGGTGGTTAAAGTCGGTCCTCTATGGCATATAACTAACTATAATGTCGGAGATTGTGAAATGTCTATTATCTTATACATATTGACCGACTATGGTTGAAATCGGTTCACTATATGACATAGTCTATATCATATATCTGTCATAGGAACAATAAGTCGAAAATTGAAGGCAGCATTTTTCAAGGGCATCAAATCTTCGGCGTGCCGGAAGGCTGCGATGCTTTTGTGCTTATTCATATCAATGTATGTGTGTGCAAATCTGTACTAGGCTATTTAAGTGGCTGGGCACCAGGTTTGACAATTTAGTCCCCGATTTCCCGCCATTTCTGGCGATTTACAAATGACAATCGCGAGAAAAATATCAAAATATTGGCTGGCGGGAATAATAGCTATGTTGAGATTATAAATTTAAATTACAACATTGATACCCAGAGCAAATTGATATTTCCTCGGTATTATCTACCGTGTCTGCGTGTCAAGAAACCTGCATTGCACATATTATAGGGCACTTCAACTTGTCAACTTCGCGAATCGGAGAAGTTCTTAGTAAGATAATAGCATCCAATATGTTAAACGGGAAAAAATTTACAACATAGTCATTTTTGGCCGAAGTTAATAATTATATGTCATGTCATTTGTCCTTGCTATGGTCCAACGCAGAGGTTGAACGCTTTGTCAACGAAATGAACATTGTCAAATCAACAACAAGAAATCTATATAACTATATAAAATTCTTTGTCCTGACTGACTGACTGACTCACTGACTGACTGTCTGAGAATCAACGTGTAGCCCAAACGGAAAAAGATAGAAAGCTGAAATTTGCACACAACATAGATGAGATAATTTCATCGTGCAATAAGACGGCGTTCGACCGGAAAGTGGGTTAAATCGGGGTCAAAGGTCACGGAATTGCTTAGTATGAAAGACTTTTTTGTTTCTTAAGATATCTCAACCAAACTCACAGACTGTCTCTAACATTCTGGCCAAATTTGGTCAAAAACGGGTTACTATATCATATAGCTGCCATAGGATCAATCGGATGCAAATTAACCTTTATAATTAAATCTGAATTTTTCCCGCCAAATCACTAAATCTGACTTTTAGCCAAAGTTCAATTGCAAGGAAGAAACATTAAAACCGCGGAAAGCGGAAGTTGAATATTTCCGTTTTTTTTTACAAAAAATTCTATATTATATAAATTTGTTAAAGCGGACTATTAAGGACCTTCTTTTCAATTTTGCGAGAGAAGCGAGCAGGAGACGGAAAATAATGGAATGGAAAATAAAAAATTGGAGATCTTTAGTCGAGGTGCTCGATTACGAGATACCCTGGAGCAGCTCATCAGGTATATACATAATCATCATGTCTGCTATATCTTAAGTCCCTTAATTTAAAATTGCTTTTGTAATTCATGTTATCTATATACATATATACAACTCTTTGTCCGCTGACTGACTGACTGACTGACTGACTCACTGACTGAGAATCAACGTGCAGCCCAAACGGTAAAGAGTAGAAAGCTGAAATTTTCACACAGCATAGGTGAGATAATTTCATCGTGCAATAAGACGGCGTTTTGCAAAATTCGACCGGAAAGTGGGCCAAAATCGAGGTCAAAGGTTACAGAATTGCTTAGCATGAAAAACTTTTTTGTTTTTTAAGATATCTCAACCAAACTCACAGATTATATGTTTGGGACTGTCCTTTACATTCTGACCAAACTTGGTTGAAATCGGATGGCTATATCATATAGCTGCCATAGGAACAATCGGATGCAAAATAACCTTTAGCATGAAAAACTTTTTTGTTTCTTAAGATATCTCAACCAAACTCACAGATTATATGTTTGGGACTGTCTCTTACATTCTGACCAAATTTGGTCAAAGTCGGGTGACTATATCATACAGCTGCCATAGGAACAATCGGATGCAAAATAACCTTTAGTATGAAAAACTTTTTTGTTTCTTAAGATATCTCAACCAAACTGCACAGATTGTATGTTTGGGACTGTCCTTTACATTCTGACCAAACTTGGCTGAAATCGGATGACTATATCATATAACCTTTAGTATGAAAAACTTTTTTGTTTCTTAAGATATCTCAACCAAACTCACAGATTATATGTTTGGGACTGTCCTTTACATTCTGACCAAACTTGGTTGAAATCGGGTGACTTTATCATACAGCTACCATAGGAACAATCGGATGCAAAATAACCTTTAGTATGAAAAACTTTTTTGTTTCTTAAGATATCTCAACCAAATGCACAGATTGTATGTTTGGGACTGTCCTTTACATTCTGACCAAACTGGGCTGAAATCGAATGACTATATCATATAACCTTTAGTATGAAAAACTTTTTTGTTTCTTAAGATATCTCAACCAAACTCACCGATTATATGCTTGGGACTGTCTTTTACATTCTTACCAAATTCGGTCAAATCGGATGACAATATCATATAGCTGCCATAGGATCAATCGGATGCAAATTAACCTTTAGAATCAAAAACTCTGTTGTTGTATAAGATATTCTTAGAAAACTCACACATTAACTCTTCTTGCTAAATTTTGAATTTTCCTCAAATTTAGCTTTTTCCCGCCAAATTTAGGTTTTTCCCGCCAAATCACTAAATCTGACTTTTAGCCAAAGTTCAATTGCAAGGAAGAAACATTAAAACCGCGGACAGCGGAAGTTGAATATTTCCGTTTTTTTTAGAAAAAATGCTATATTATATAAATTTGTTAAAGCCAACTACTAAGGACCTTCTCCTCAATTTCGCGAGCGAAGCGAGCAGGGCTCGAAGAGCTCAATTCGGCCTTTTTTTTGCTGCTTGTTGGTCGCCATTTCAAAAAGATTTCGATTAGTCGAAACATTGAACAAATCGATGATTTGAAAAGTCAAAATTAAGCTGCCAGCTGTTTACCAAACAGTGTTGTAAAACGCCAGTACATTTTCTGAGCACCCCAAATTTAGGTATTTTGGGTGCTCGAAATGTTCGATTTTTTTTAAGTCCGGCCTTACAAACTTCAGTGTGACAGCATAATACCAAAAATCACTAATAAGTTGAGAGATTGCTGGTCTTATGCTGCTGTGGTCACACTGTTCGTCAGCTGTGCACAACTAACAAATAAATAGCATTGAGCACCCAAATAAAGAGAAAATTGACAAAATTGACAGGATAAGAGAAGTAGCAACGACTAATACCCTAATTATTAAATTAAAAATTATTAATTATAAAAATCCCATCAAAATGTTTTTTTTTCGGTCAAATCCCACAATATTGACCTCTATTGCACCTCTTCAATAAGTCTAATTCGCGCTTTGTGTTCCACGATCTTAATTTGGCTCTAATTTTGCTGCTTGTTGGTCGCCATTTCTGTTCAAAAAAATGTTGACTAGTCGAAACAACGATTCAATCGATGTTTTGAAAGGTAAAAAAAAAAGATGCCATCTGTTTACCAAACAGTGTTGTAAAACGCCGGAGAATATTCTGAGCTGCCCATATTTAGGTACAGCGTATATAGGTTTAGAAATGACCTTGCAAAATAATTTCGAGCATGTTTGCAACCCTTTTTTTTATATGGAGTTTTGGCCTTGCAAGCATATTTTCGACTAGAGCGTACTATGCTTAAATACAAGGGTTTAGAAATAACCCCTTAGTTAAAATTCGAGCCAGTTTGCAACCCTTTTTTTTATATGGAGCTGAAATCTTTCAATCTGGATTTTCAGCTACTGGATACTATGCTTTAAAAATATGTATATTTTTCAAGAATATCAATAATTTTTTGTTTCTATTATCAGAAAAAGAAAGAATAAATAAAAGTTCAAATAATTTAAAAAAAGGAAAGGAAAATATATTGTTGAAAAAAACAGTTTCATCTCACAATATATTCCTTAGCTGTATATTAGCTGCTCTCTCAGTCCACACAGGCTGTCAATAGGCCATTTATCGATATAAATCTGTGGATTTCGTTCAAGTTGCTGGATAGTCAAGTAACGAAAACGTAAACGAAAAATTCCTGCCAGTTTTTTTTATATGAAGCTTGGCAGAAATTTTTTTTTTGCGGTGCTGAATACCCAGGTAACAGGTAATATCGACTAAAGTTCGACCAAGCAATGGACGTTGAGCGAGAGTCTCGCCAAACCCTTGTGGACTGGTTTAAAAACAGACAAGTTGAGGACAAACTACGTGCGGCGATCGAACTTTCGGTAATCATGCCTTGTCGAGCCAGATGGTGGGCCGAAAATGGATCATATACGAGAGAATGCAGAAGTTCCGGTCAACTATCGAACCGGAATTGAAAACGAACGAAGTTATGTTATGTTGCAACGCAACATTTTCGTGGCATCGTATATGACGCAGCTGTGGCCGGCAGAAAAATGGCTTAAGCTCAGGAAAATATCGTTTGGCAAAAGACACGACAGAAATATTATGGCAATTGGCTTTGCCTTTGTGGATTTCGTGTTGTGTCAATTGCCGGGAATCTGCACAAGCAAATGGTCTGTGTGCGGATAGAAAAAAAATAATAAAGTAAGTAAATAATAATATAAATGTTAGTGTATATTTAATAATAATACTATATCCGGTGTGCTACAAAAATCACAAGTGAAAGCGAACTCAGAGAAAAGTAATTCCACTGAACAAATTTCTCAGTGCCACGAAACTTTGAATAATTTATTTTTTTTAACATTTTCACCAATTTTTTCGAACTAGGCTGCTAGGGATAGCCCCTTCTCAGATTTAATTTTCCAAGGGTTTGCTAAGCACTTTTTTGAGTTTATCTTTGCAGAATAATAGGTGTTTATTTTATTTCTGTTTTAAATAATATCATTTATTTTATTTATATTAAAATTGATTTTGTATAGCTTAAACAAATTTAAAAGTTATTGGAGCGACAAACAATAAAAATTTTTCGACAACTCTAAATTCTAAAATTCGGACAAAAATATGACATGTGAGCGATGATTACGTTTCCCTCAAAAATTTCCAGCTGATTTGCCTGTGTCACAGAGAAATGAAATTGACGTGCAATTCAAGTGGAAGAGATTTCTGTAGCACATCTGTATAGTATATTTTGCATTCATTTGCTTATCCTTTTGGAAACGCAACCAAGAGTTTTGCACGTCTAAGATCCGCAAAAAATATCATTAAAAATCTTAAAATGATACTTACCGTGCTATCGTTCCCATAAAAAAACCTCTTTACGGGGTAAAAGTCTAGTGACGAAAACATTTTCATGCCCCAAAATTTCTGGTATCCAATTTTGTGACGAATAATATTAAGTTTTACATATAAATTATTTTAAACAAAATTTTGGCACTATTATGCCTTTGAAATACCTTTTCAACGATATATAGATCGCATCTGTAGCTTGTATCGTTTGGATGCTATGGGGGTTTCAACTTTAGCGGTTTTTAGCGATTTCCCGCTAAACTAGCGATTTTTCGAAGAAGTCGTAGAACAAACGTTTCTATATTTTTGAGCAAGAACAAGTCCTCATTCAAACATTTGAGCTAAATCAACGCTTTTATACAAACAAACAAACAAACAAAGACTGACTTTTTATCTCATTTTCGGAAGGCGACTAAAAATTTCAAAATTAATTATTTTTTGAATCAGTAATCGGATTTCGATGATCAAGGTGTCATTCGACGCGTATTTTTGAATAGAATAGTACAAAATTAAAAAACAATTCAGAAAGGCTCCAAGGGCCCCATAAGCTCCAATAATTTAATTTTTTCCCTCCCACTTACACCTGTTTATCTCACGAGCCAGGTAAGTTTCCGAAACTATATAACTCGACCTGATCGGACAGTCATAGCAAATTTTCCATTCTTCCTGTGTATATATGCTAGTCGCCTTCGCACCCTTCGTGCTGCTTTCGTCACTAGGCGGACTGCCGTCCGCAATGATTTGAGACTTTTGGTGCCACAAATGAGCGACAGACTCATGTTTCTTTCACTTGCAGATCTGAAAACGGACGTTTTGATAGTTTGAAATGCGTAAAATTATCATTTTCGACATCATAAATTAAAATGCCAGCAAGCAGTGTAAAGGTAAAAGGTATATTCAGTTAACAGATATGGGTATTCCCAGGATCGAGAACGCGACATTTGTACGTCTTTAAATGAATAAAAAATGGCAAAAGTTGACACTTTCGAAACTGTTTTCTCACGTGTTTAATGCACTTTATCAACACTATTTTTATTTTAAGAGACAAGCTTTAAGGACTTGTCGAATTATTTATTGAAGAGAATGCATCGCGAACGCGACAAAATATGGAAGTCATGGTTGACTTTATTTTGACAAATGCGAAAGTCTGCACAATGTGGCGAGTAATTTGAAGGAAAATACTCTTAAACCATAATAAAATAATGTAGTTTTCCACTTTAGAAATAATTTTGATATGTTACTATCATTTTATTTATTTTACAAGTTTTATTAGTAATTTGAAACGCGAAACCGCGAACGTGACAATATTTTCACCTAGTTGGTTCCAAGAATTTGTTTATTACATTTTTTTCGATACATCGAAAACAACTTGTAAAACTTGTTTAAAATTAAACTTTCAATATATTTATATGTATTAAAATGGTTCATGTTAATATCTTACCATCATACTTATGGTGCATTTACACTAGTTGATGCAGCGTCAATTCTAGCTACATCAACAATTGATATCCAATGTCAACGCATTTCTTGTGTTTACATTAGTTGATTGAGTTGACAAAAAAAGCGTAAGATGCCAGCTCGTTGATAATGAAGTTGAGAGTAGTTTAAACTAGTTGATATCCACATTCGTTGATGTTCACGTTGCTAATGCATTTTTCGTTGACGTCGATATTGTGTATGTATGAGGTTGATGTTGTTGCTAATGTTGTTGTTGCCTCGTTGCCTCCATCGGCGTAGTCCGTATCGAAAATTATTGCGAAATTATCCATTGTATACAAAATTGGATACGTTTTGTATGCGCAACCGAAGCAGGTCTACTTTCGATATTAAAATATCGTTTAAAAATTAAATTACACAAAAAAGCTTTTTATTACATAAAGTTTGTCAACACAAAGCAAAAGATTGAACATGAGCTCAACTGCATTTTGTGTTGTCAACGCGCCGAGTGTGTCTTCAACTGTTTACACAAAGTGTTTACACTATGCTTACATTCAGAGCAACAATTGAAGTTTTTCGCAATGTCAATCTACTGTCAACGCAACAGTTGATCAAGTTGACAGCTGTTTACACTAGGATTGACTAAGTTGAAATCAACGTTGGCATGTTTATCAACTAGTGTAAATGCATTATTAGTGTAATCGTTAAAATACAAATTGTCCATTTTGGAAGTAAATTTTTAAGAAAATATGGAAAAATTTAATTTATTCCAATGTAGAATCTATAATTTCATCCCATTGAATTTCTTCTAGCGTATATTGCTTAAATATATAACTTGAATACATTTTTGGAAGAAAATTTCAAAAGATGTGAGTTTTTGATCAATTTTTCGTTTTTTGTCGTGGTGGACCTTTTTCTTGGCTTCTTTTTCATGGCTTTGATGAAAACAAACAAACAAACAACAGGACTGACTTTTTATCTCATTTTCGAGAGGCGACTTAAATTTTTAAATTGAATTATCGTTTGAACCAGTGGTCGGATTTTTATGTCATTCGGTATTCGAAAATAATTAAATTAGATTTAAAAATTAAAAAACAAAATTCCAAAAGGCTCCATTAGCCCCATTCGCTGCAATCCTTAAGATTTTGCCCCTCTTACTTACAACCCCTTATATTACGAAACAGGATCTGATTTTCCATTCATCCTTTGTATATTTCTAGTAGCTTCTCGCACCCTTCGTGATGCTTTCGTCACCACTGCTTGATTAAAAATTTAGTGGTTTTAAGTCTTCGCTGTTTATTATATAATTGCGTTAAAATTTTAAGCAAAAAAATAAGTGTAAATTTTTCTGTTTTTATACATCCAACTATAATGTTTCTTGAGATAACCCAACTTATCTCACAAGAAGTCGATTCGTCATATTTTTTTAAATCGTAGTGCTCCGTATCATATAGCTCTCATAAGAATGATAGGTTTAAAATTATATGGAGCACTCCCTTGCCTAATTAAATATCTTTTTCAAATTCTTATTTGTAAAATAATATTTTTTAAAAGCCTTTACAACTAGTACAAGAAACAACTAGATATTATATCATAATATATGTATTCACAGCCAGGTATAGCGAGAACGCATGCTTGTCCATTACGTCTTCTTTTTCTATCACCTTGTCGCGTGTTTTTATTGCGAGGTAGCATATCATTTATTAATTTTACTTTTAAACGGGCCCCTCCGGGCAGACAAATTTATGTAAGTTAAACAGAGTATTACCAAAGTTAAAAATTAAATAAAAAATTCTTAAATTTTTTTTTTTAACTTAGCTATTTTAACCAAAAATATAAAGATCGGCTGCATCTGAGAAGGTGTCAGCCTTTCCCCTTTTTAAAAAAAGGTTCTGAAAATGCTAAATTTTCTTTCGCTAGCGATTTCTGTGGCACCCCTGATTAAAACAAAATTATTGTCACTCGGCACATTGCGCTAAATTCTTCATACCTAATAAATATAACTTTTTTGGGCAAGCCGAGTGACAAAAATTTTTTTTAATAATTTTGAGGCATGAAAATGTTTTTTCACTACACTTTTACCTCGTGAAGAGGTTTGTTTTTGTAAGATATCAGAGATTTTGGAATAGGATATCAGAAATTTGACATTAAAACAGGGGTGCCCAAAGCCAGCATACGAATGAGTTCGCACCAATACTCACACAAAAAAACACCAATACAAAGAAGAGAAGTGCAAACTTGAAGAAAAGACAACAACCAAATTAACATTGAAATTGTTGTTGTTTAGTTTTCTTGCGCTTGCAAGCACCAATCAGAGAAGAGAACAAAACCGGTTTTTGTGCTGCGCATTGCATACACACGAAATTGTTTGCATGTGTTGGTATTTTGTATACTCGGCGCCGTGCATGTATACGATATTTTGTTTCCTATGCTTTGAGGAATTACAAAAACAAATGAGGCCGAAAATCAATGGTATGAGCATAAGCTGAGCCCCCCCCTGCATTAAAACTATGCTTAAAGGTGTTTAAAGTTTGAAGAAATATATGCAGTACCATGGCCAAAATAATAATGAGAATAAAAACCCATTAAGTCAAAGTGCGTTGCAGAAAAACACCCTAAGCTTAAATGTGAAAAAAGTAATCTTTTAAGGAAATGCTTAAGAGCCATTCAAAATACCTTTACAACGATATATAGATCATATCTGTAGCTTTTATCGTTTAGAAACTGTGGGGGGTTTTTAGCGATTTCCCGCTAAACTGTCGATTTTTCGTAGAACAAAAGTTTCTAGATTTTTGATCGAGAACAAGTCCTCATTCAAACTTTTAAGCTATATCAACGCTTTAATCTAAAGAAATATACATTCACCGTCATAATGTGCCCAAGAAAGAGTCCAGAACGAGCGTTTTTTCCTTTTCTGACACAGATATAAGTGCTTTCACCCTCCCAACGGAGCATGTATAAAAACCTCAAAAAAGACACATAAAAGTTACTTTTCCAAGCACTTGAAAGGTTCTTTTAAAATGCATATTGGGGTGCAAATTAAATTGCAAATAGTGAACTAATTAAGAGACTAAAACGGAATTAATTTTAATTATCCAATAATGTAATTGTATTTGACTTAAAAGTAAAAAAAAATGAGAAGAAAGTTGGAGCTTAAACATAAATATCTTCATTAATGTTAAAAGTGCTTTCAGACGAGGATTTTTTAACCGACACTTTTTGTCAAAAAACTGTCGGTGTCGTGTAAACACACAAAATTTTTAAGTGTCGGTGAAAAACCGACGCTCACCGATGGAAATAGAACACGTTCTATTCCATCGGTTTTTTGCGTCGGTGATACATCAATACGTTAACATCGCACTTTTTTGGTATTTTTTTGTGCTTTTCGGCAAAAAAAAAAGTGTGCGCGAGTTAAAAGTGTGTTGGGTGTGACCAGCTACCGTGAAAACAAAAACCGATGGTATTTTGGTATGAACACCGATGAGAATTGTGTAAATGGGTAAATTCACCGTCGGTGAAAAAGTGTCGGTTAAAAAATCCTCGTCTGAAAGCACTTTAAAGGCTGGGTAAATTTACATTTTTAAATTAAAGCTGATATATACATATATAAATTCTTAAATACTATTTTGCAAACACGTCTTTGTCTTTCACTTTTTGTTGCACAACTAAATGAATATGTCAATTGTCTGTCGCCTTGCATATCGCATGATTCTGCATTCCGCTGTATTCGATTTCCTGCCTACTTCAACTCCGAAAATGCTTAGACAAAACGCTCTTAAGCTCGGTTCTTTTCAGACACATAATTCCGAGCGCTCTGAACTTGGCTTGCCGGACATGGTCAATTTATAATAAAACAAAAATTGTAGATTCGACTGTTGTCTAATTAGCAAACATGTAAAGTTTAAGACATCTAGCTTTATATTTAAGTTATAAAAAAAAAATTAACTTTTTCACAGAGTCGGCAGGAAAAAGGGGGGAAAACAAGGTTCAATTAAAAAACTAAAAATTATATAAATTCTACTTTAGTCTATCTAAGATTCATGCCAATTTTCAGGTCTCTAGTTTTATATTTGGATTTTTTATAAATATTTTACACATTTTTCTGATAGTCGGATGGGATGGGAAAAGTTAAGGGGTGGTCCAAATCAAAAAAATATTTATTCAAAATTCCAACTTAGACTAACTTAGGCTCGTGCCAAATTTGAAAACTCTAGCTTTAAAATTGTAGTTTATGCCAGAAAAATCGTCAAATCGCCCAATGTGCAGTGGTCAGATTTTGCTGATCGACGTGTCATTCGCGAATTTTTGATAAGAATAATAAGATAAATGAATTAGATTTTACCAAAAGGCTCCAACGACCCCATTTGCTCCAATCGTTTAAATTTTGCCCCTCCTTACTTACACCTGCTCATCTCACGAGCCAGGTGAGTGCTCAAAAGTCTTTGTATGCACATTTGTTAGTTAAGCTTATACCTTTCGATCGGTATGTAACTCGACCTGATCGGGCAGTCATAGCAAATTTTCCATTCTTCCCGTGCTTATTGCTAGTCGCTTTTGGCACCCTTCGTGAGCGGACTGTAATAAATTTTTGTTCGTAGCAACTAGAGATGGGCACGGGCCTCCTTTTTACGGCCCGGCCCCGAAATAAATCATAAAGGCTCGGACCGAAACTACTATACGAGCCCAATCCACTATTAATTCGTACGCCCTTTTTTTTACTTTAACAGCTATGTAAGTCAAGTCTTCACAGTAAAAAAATATATTTGGAAAGGTCTTTTAAATTCCATTTGAATGATGTAAAACTTTCCTTAACCCATTAAGTACCCATTGAAAATTTTGAATTTAAAAAACAAGTCAATTTTTCAACTCTTTTCCTCGATTTTTTTATAATAAATATTTTGATGCAGAAAAATTCTTGAAACAATTCTAAGAGTGACTGCAAAAAAAATTTTAAAAATCTCTTTGCTAGTATTTTTTATGATTTTTTGAAAATTGCCATTTTAACCCATTTTGCCTACTTTTCATAAAAAAGTGGCTTTTTAGCCATTTTCAAAAAATCATAAAAAATACTATCGAAGAGATTTTTAAAATTTTTTTATTGCAGTTACTCTTAGAATTGTTTCAAAAATTTTTTAAAGTAAAAAAAAGGGCGTACGAATTAATAGTGGATTGGGCTTGTACATACCTGTTAAATTTCGATTAGAATTACTAATCAATTCGATTATTTATTAGAAATAATAAAAAAATAATCCGAAATACTCAAAACGATTATTTTTGATTTTTCTGATTATTTTTGAATAATCGTAATAATTTCAGATTTTTTTTGGATTTTTGGTAATCGTAATCATTAACTAATTGGGCAAAACACAAAATAATCGTAATTTAATCATTGGTTCTACTTTTAAACAAAAATAATCTAATTACTAATGATTATGATTACTAATCATTATTTAACAGGTATGCTACTATATAACAATTTTTTTTTTAATTTTTTTGATTTTTCATAATTTTTTTTTAAGTCTAACAAAACTTTTAATTTACATATTTTTATGTAAAAAAAAGCTTGTCTTATATAGAGATTGTGAAATAAATATTTCTCGATGTTGAAATATGCGCTTACTCATTGCTGATCTTATTGAAAAGGCTTAAACTTTTCGCATTTTGCCAAAATGTTAAAGTTGGTGTTTTACAAGCAACAAAAGTGGCCAAGTATTGTTCTATTTCTATATCAATTAAATTTTTTTGAAGTTTTCTCTTCTTTTAAAAGTTTGAATCCAGATACTGAGAAAATACATGATTTTTCTACTTTGCAATTTTTTTATTATACTGTAAGTTCACTATTTTTTCGAAGAGAATTGCTTTAATCGTTCATAGCACATTCTCTATGTTTGTCTTCTGATAAAAACTTTTGCATCAATCGAAATGAAAGTATCTGTTAAATCGTAGCTTATAGGGCCCACCGTGCTTCGGTCGTTTGGGTTCTGCCCGGTCCGCACGAAAGAAAGCCCCTTTGCCATATTTATGCACGAAGTCCGGGCATTTTTAGAAGAGGCACGCGGGACACGAAGCCGAACAGGCACTAGTAAGTCCTATATTTCTTTTACTCCAAGCTTGATCCTTTTCTAATTACCTATTGCATAAGATCTGTAGAAAGAATTCACGTTTGTAACCTTTTTGGCACCAGTCTAAGCCTTAAAATTTAAATGATGGATTTATCACTTTAGGGTGCATCGATTTGTATGTTTGTTAAAAATTTGTTAAAATGGTATAAATTTGAATATGGGCATTTCCAGAAAAAGGTCCACCTCGCCCAAAAACGTAAAATTGATCAAAAACTCACATCTTGTGCAATTTTCTTCCAAAAATGTATTCAAGTTATTTATTTAAGCAATATACGCTAGAAGAAATTCAATAGGATGAACATATAGATTCTGTATTGGAATAAACTCACTTTTTTCTATGCTTTTGGCCATTTTCTTAAAAGTTGACTTCTAAAATGGACAGTTTGTATTCTAACGATTACACTAAGTAAGATAGTAAGATATTAACATGAACTATTTTAATACATAGAAATATATTGAAAGTTTAATTTAAAACAAGTTTTACAAGCTGTTTTCGATATAAGCATAGTACGCTCTAGCCGAAAATATGTTTGCAAGGCCAAAACTCCATATAAAAATAAGGGTTGCAAACATGCTCGAAATGTTTTTGTAAGGCCATTTCTAAACCTATGTACGCTGAACCTAAATATAGGCAGCACTGTTTGGTCAACAGATGGCAGCTTTATTTTGACCTTTCAAAACATCGATTGAATCAGTGTTTCGACTAGTCGAAATCTTTTTGAACAGAAATGGCATCCAACAAGCAGCAAAATAAGAGCCAAATTGAGATCTTGGAACACAAAGATCGAATTAGACTTATTGAAGAGGTGGAACAGAGGTCAATATTGTGGGATTTGACCGAAAAAAAAACATTTAGATAGAATTTTTATAGTTAATAATTTTTTAGTTTAATAATTAGGGTATTAGTCGCTGCTACTTCTCTTATCCTGTCCATTTGGTTCATTTTCTCTTTTTTGTTGTTATCAATGTTTTTTATTTGTTTGTTGTGCACAGCTAACGACCAGTGTGACCACAGCATCATAAGACCAACAATCTCTCAACTTTGTAGTGATTTTTGGTATTATGCTGTCAGACTGAAGTTTGTAAGGCCGGACTTCAAAACATCGAACACCCAAAATGTTTTCAGCTAGAGCGTACTACGCTATATCGAATAAAATTGTATGAACATATTCTCGGAACGAACTAGGTGGAAATCTTGTCACGTTCGCGATGTAGCGTTGATAAAATGCATTAAACACGTGAGAAAACATTTTTGAAAATGTCAACATTAGCCATTTTTTTTTCATTTAAAGCAGGCGCGGGCAGTATAGGCTCTGGGAGCTATGCGGCAGCTCCTAACTTTTTTCGGCGCCGTGAAGTCGCACACAAGCAGCTCGAGTCGAGGCGTCATAAAACAATTAGACACGCTCAGCTCGCGAGCAAGCTAGCAACAACAATGCACACAGGCAGCTCGAGTCGAGGCAAAGTAGGTAGAAACGAAAAGGGTTGTTGTTGCAGTTGTTGTTGTAGTTGTTGTTGTTGTTGTTGTAGAGCTCCCAAGTTAAATGTCGCGTTCTCGATCCTGAAAATACCCATACGTAAAATTTTTAGAAAATAATAAAAACTTTGAAAAATGTTAAATAATTTAAAATATTTAAAAAAATTTTAACAAAATGTTTAAAGTTTGAAAATTTAACATTTAACATTTAACATTACCAAAGTACTGATCCCAATCTTGTCAGGATCGGACCAAAACAATTAAAGATATGAAAACACAGTAAGCATTCTATAAAAGGAACCTTAACACAAGCTACTTACATTACATTGTAGGAACTTCTGCATTAGAAACTTTTTTGATTAAATTTCAACCCATAAAGCGCGGGCCGAGAATTGATTTTAGAACTGGTTTCTTGGTGAAAACATCTTATAATTGACTGTAGATTACAAATACGGGTCGAATTATATACCGATCAAAAGGTATCAATTCAACTAACAAATGTGCATGTCAAGACTTTTGGAAACCTGGTTCGTGAGATAAACAGATGTTAATGGGAGAGGCCAAATTTAATCGATTGGAGCAAATGAGGCCGTTGGAGCCTTTTGATATTTCTTTTTAAGTTTTTTACTATTCGTATCAAAAATACGCGTCGAATGACATCTCGATCAGACAATTTAATTCCGCGTTTTTTGACATATAACACATAGTATCTGTGAAAATTCGTTTGGGCAAGATATTACCTGTTATCTGAATACCTCTTCAAAAATGTAGAATTTGTAAATTGCAATCAACTAGTAATAATTAGTAATTTAAGTAAAAAGAAAGACAATAAAATTCAATAAAATAATTAATTAATTAAATGTATTATATCCGCTGTGCAATAAGTTAAATCATTCAGATTTAGACCTGAGAGCTGCTCAGAACAAAGCTCTGAGTCAGGCTTCAGTCATGCCAATTCACATCTGCTTTCAGCTCTGCGGCAGGCCTGAATGGGTCTGCAGGGCTTGTACGGCTACGTTCAAGTAAAATTTAGTCCGTCATAAGAATGCTCATAAGTGTGCACGTTAGAGTGGGTCAACTTATTTTCTACCAAGCGGTTGTCAAAATCGTAATCTGCGACGGGTTCTAAGAAGATTGGCCAAGAAACCATGGGGGCAAAATCAAAATAAGCTTTCCGTTTTTAACGAGAAATTATGATAAATTTTGGGTTTTTATGGTTTCTTGGACAATTCTTGTTAGAATTCGTCGTAAATTTCTCTTGGTAAAAAAGATAAATAATTTTTAGTCCATGCAAATTGACCCACTTTAATGCACATGCTGACGTACATAAAAAGTACTAGAGCTTGAACATTTGCATACATACATATCGCTCATTAATTTCAAAACAATCATAACTTAAAAAAAACATGATTTTTTCATTTGTTATTCATTATCCGGTTCTACATTTTCTGTCTAAAAATTGTTATGTCTTGTATTCGTTTGGAAATCGAAAGATTTCTTTTTTTTAAAACATTTAGCTCGATTTTTCGCAAAATTGTGTTTTTTTTTTGTTTTAAGAGTTTTGAAGTAAATAAGCAATTAGTGTACATGCACATGCACATACATATATGTATTTACATTTGTGTTTTTGTGGACACGATTGTAAATTTAGTTATCTACATATTTTCAACGTAGAGATGTATTCAAAAGCCTACATTCCCATCTAGAAGATATTTCCATTTCCATTACACACATACATACATATATAGGTACATATGCAAATTAGTGTATTTACATTTCTACAAAAATACGTGGGTTGTTTTAACATTCGAAAACCTACAAGCACATACGGTAATATGTAGGAACTTTATATCAGCATATATGCATATCCACAGTATGTCAAGTAATTGTTTTGTCAGTAAGAAATTCACATATGCGCATTTCTAGGAAACGGTTAACCGAAACTATGAACTTAACTTATGACTTTTTGAAATGTGTAAGCGGTTTTTTTTTTTTAAATATTACTATTATTGTAAATAAATTTGGTAAAGACTAAAGCTGTCCGATCAGATCAAGTTTTACACCGATCGGAAGAAAAGTGCATGCTTAGACCTTTGGTAGCTCACCTGGCTTATGAGATAAGGAAGTGTAAGTGGGTGGGGCAAATTTAAATGTCACGGGTTCAGTGTGGATATTTGAAAGAAATTTTTAATTGATTCATTTTACGGATCGAATGATACTTCGATTATTTCAATCGGACAACTTGTTCAAATATTATGGGTACAAAAATATCATTTTAGTAGTTTTCCCAAAATGAGATGAAAAGGCAACGACCCGTACTGTTCATTTAAATTCTCTATATGTTGTCGTCAACTTAAAAAAAGTACAGGGGACTATTAACTTTGCCACAAAGATCTACGCCTAGATCTTAGAGACTATCGGGGGTGCCACAGAAATCGCTTTCGCTTGAATTTCACTTGAATTTGTATGAAATTTAAGTGAAATTCAAGCGAAAGCGATTTCTGTGGCACCCCAGTATAAGAGCTAGAGACTGCAAACCTGGTATGAAGGTTCGTACATATTGCACGCAGATCGAGTTTGTTTTAGATTTTGGATCGGACCACTGTATCATATAGCTCCCATAGGAATGATCAGTCCAAAATAAAGTTTAGTCGCTGCTACTTCTCTTATCCTGTCCATTTGGTCCATTTTCATTTTTTTGTTGTTCTCAATGTTATTTATTTGTTTGTTGTGTACAGCTGACGAACAGGATGACCACAGCAGCATAAGACCAACAATTTCTCAACTTTTTAGTGATTTTTGGTATTATGCTGTCACACTGAAGTTTGTAAGGCCGGACTTCAAAACATCAAACATTTCGAGCGCCCAAAATGTTTTCAGCTAGAGCGTACTACGCTTTAAGCTGTACAGCAACAACAAAGAGTCGTAGCAGACAGAGCTTATTATGGCATACACAAGAACAAATGCCCTTTCTAAAGCTGATAGATTTTGCGTTGCAGAAATAATTAGGGTTGCCAGACAGTTGTTTTGCCTTGTGGCAATGCGGGCAGTTATACTTAGAAGCTTTAACTTAAAATGAATTAAATTTTTTGGGTTTTTTATTTAATTTTCATTAGTATTTAAAATTTGTAGTATTTTGAATAATAGCCTTCTGACAAATTTACAATGTCAAAAGCATATACAATTACAAAGTAATTGTGTGACGAACGATATAAAAAAGAATTGGTAATCGGCTCAATGTGCAAATAGGTCCACATTCTTTATATCTATCTAAAAATACCATTTTACGTAGTGCCGAATGCCGAATTTGTTTGTAATATGTATCGTTCGTCACAAAATTGGATATTAGCATATTTGGTATTTAAGGTATTACCAATGTGTTATTTGGGATTGTTAAATTTAGTTTGTTTCGGTTCCAATCATAAATTCAAACTATTACCGAAACCAAGATACCGTAACTAATTTTTGTCGAACAATGCACAAAACTCAGTATTATTTTCTTGTTTAAAGTGTATTACAAAAATGAAATAAGAACACTTCAATCTTAAATCGAAAGAACCCATCTTGTGTGATAAACTATACAAATATACAAATTACAATACATAAGACAAATATTTGTACTACGTTGACAAAAAAATTACTTGCCATACTGTACGCGTACAGTGTACATATATGTACATATTTATGAATGTACTTGCGCGCATTCTGACATCGACATTAAAATAAAACGTAAGAGAAGAAAGTGCTTTGAAAAGCAACTGATCTCAAAGCGAACGGATCGATCGTTGCCCACCGTTTGGTAAATCTATAAAAACTCAGTACAACGGTTTTTTGTTACTTGATATAATATTGATATCAATATTTGTGTAAAATCAAGACCGATTAGTTTCATTTAAATTTAACAAAATGTTCTGCATCATATTCTATTCGATTGTCGGACTTGTATTAGTCGTGCTAGTCCTATCGTATGCTCTCATTATTTTTAACTGCAAAAGGAGAGCATCTGTCAAAATTGGGTTGTCAAATACCGAACAAGCTACCCGTCAATTTGTTCAGGCACCTGGGCCGCATCCTTGGCCAATAATCGGAAACTTGGATATAGTAGGCCGTTTTAAAAATCCTTTTGAAGGATTTGGAGCGCTAACAAATCGTTATGGTGATATTTACTCCTTGACACTTGGTCAAACACGTTGTCTCATAGTCAACAACCTGGAGTTGATCAGAGAGGTTCTCAACAAAAATGGAAAGTTTTTTGGTGGTCGACCAGACTTCTTGCGGTACCATAAGCTCTTTGGCGGCGATCGAAATAACTGTAAGTCTTGTCTATTATTTTTACTGTAATTAATTTTATATTGCTTTACGAGAACCAAACAATACCCTATACTCAGATCTTTGAACAGATCTAGAAACAGGATTTCCTTTCGATTTGAAAACTTAAAAATTCAATTATGTCTTGCAAAATAAGTTAATGTGCTCTTGCTAAGAGTTTTCAAATTGAAAAAATCCATATTGTAACTCTGAATCACCATTAGAAAATATTATAATTAAATAAGAAATGAATTATTCAAAGTTGTACATAAATTATTTTTGTAATTCATTTACTCACATATTTTGGAGTGTTTAATGCATTATGTTGGACCTTGTTGAATATCGACCGCAGATTCCAGTATGGTTCTTTGGAAGTAAAGGAAATTGCTTGAAAAATATTGAGCACAATTTGCAGATAATCGGGGGTGTCACAGAAATCGCTTTCGCTTGAATTTCACTTAAATTTCATACAAAATTAAGTGAAATTCAAGCGAAATCGATTTCTGTGGCACCCCAGAATCTCTTTATTTAAGCCTAGTACCGACGCACACTGGGGTGAGAGACCCCAAAAGTGACCCCAAAATACAAATTTTGGAGTTGCGGAATCAAATTAATATGTGGTCAAAGTAGATGAAATTCTGCATTATGGAGTGAACAAATTATGGCTCTATGTCTAATATAAACCCTGTAATTAGAAGCCAAAGTTGAAACTTTGTGTTTTCGTTTTTTGAAATACGAAAAAATTATATTTTTTGTCACTTTTGATGACGAATTTCAAGAGAGTTATTTGAATTCAAAGTTGCGCGGTAAATCACAAAAGAGAGTTGCTTTTTCATTTTTAAGTGGTCAGCTGTTTCGGTCAGCTCTTTTTCTCAGCTGTTTTGGTCAGCTGTAAGCTGTCTGTCAATTGCAATTAGCAAGACAAAGTAAAAGATCAACTTTAAGCTCAGTTTTAATTATTAAATTTATTTTATTGAGAAATGGTACTTTGTAAAGTTGTATCCGTGGTATTATTTACGACCAAAGATACCCAAATTCTTAATTCACGGTACTGAAATTATTTCCAACTCTTTGTTACCAATTGGCCACCTCTCAGAAGAAGCTCAAGAAGCTCGTGAAAAGGATTTCAAAAAGTATAGAGAGTGCTATTCGAGAAAAATGAATAGAATTAAGAGCAACCAAGATATTTTGAATATGTTTTTAATAAGCTCAGATCCAATAATATCTTGCAAACGGAAGTTACCGAAAATAAAATGGAACACATTACCAAAAGAGTCTTTGTCTCGTTTTAAAGCACCAGAATTAAATAAAAGCGAAATAAATGTAAGTGAAGAAAGCGAAAATGTTATTGAGTCCGATTAATGTATATATTATATACATTTTTTTTTATTTATATTTGTTATTATTAATAAACTTTAAATTATATATGACCCGTTTTTTATTTCAAAGAAACAAATTTTCATGCATTTTTAGTACGTTTTTTCTATGGCAGATATATTATATAGTCAACCGATTCTTATTATTCTTCATGAATATAGTCTACATGGGTATATAATAGATAAGGGAAAATTTCAGTGTTGAAAATTATGGAATTGTTTTTTTTTTGGTTTAAAATGTTTGTTTTTGGTGTAAAAAAAAAGCCGAATATTAGGAAAACTGTCTGAAAAAAATTTTTTTTTTAAAAAAATATACTCTATGGAATATTCAAAAGTAAATGATTTGTACTTTTATTGAGCCAATACAAAATAAAAAGTTATATCATGGTCAAATTTTTGGACGGTTGAATTAATCGTCACTTTTGGGGTCTCTCACCACAGTGTGCGACGTGAGATAAAAGGCCTAGCGTAAGTCAAACTCCATATAAAAAAAACGCTAGCGTAAAGTGAAAAAGAAGAAGACGACATTTATCTCCGCTTGTCGGTCCGGACGTTAACTAAACTGAAACTAAAAACGGAGTTGCCAGATAAGGAACGATCGATGGGCAGCACTGTTTGCAGGCCCAGCGAAACATTGAACTGTTTAGAGCAGCGGTGGGCGCAAAATTTGACCTCGGGAGTTCTACAACAACAACCACAACAAAAACTACAACAACAACCCTTTTCGTTTCTACCTACTTTTACGACCTACCCAAATGTGTGAGCAAAAAATACACTAAACAAAATTATTGAGTAGGTTCAATTTTATTTTTTATTTTATTCGTTTATTAGTTTTTCAAAATCTACTTTGTCTTTACCAAAAACCAACTAGTAAAAATTACACTTTCTCAATACCTAATATATTTTTTCATTCAGTGTACAAAAAGAAGCGTCGAATGCCTCGACTCGAGCTGCCTGTGTGCGTTGTTGTTGCTAATGCCTCGACTCGAGCTGCTTGTGTGCATTGTTGTTGCTAGCTTGCTCGCGAGTTGAGCGTGTCTAATTGCTTTTATGACGGCCATAAAATGCCTCGACTCGAGCTGCTTGTGTGCGACTTCACGGCGCCGAATAAAGTTAAGAGTAGCTGCTTAACTCCCAGAGTACAGGCCGTCCGTCCCTGGTTTAGAGTTTCGCTAGGTATATAGGAGATAAATGTCTGGCACAGAAGTGAAAACGATGAAGACTAACTGAATTTCTTCAATGACGACGAAAATATTGGTAGATTATATTCTAGAACGAAAGCTTAATTGGTTTTTATAGCAGAGCTTGCAAATAACAGTCGACCGTTTTTTGTTGTTCAAAAATAACTGTTATTTACTGACTCTTTGCTTAAGTGTCATAAATGAACCGTTCACACAGTTTTTGAACAAATCGGTCATTCTCAAACCACAATCAATTTTTAAAAAGCAAAGGGCTCGGGTTGTAAACTGTCATTTTAAAATTGAGCGAATTAAATAAAAGTACCGTATGCGGCGTAAAACTTGCAGGATCGCACTCAACAAATTTAAAACGGCATTTAAATGCAAAACATGCTGAATTAGTGGAAGAAGTTGAGAGCAACGATTACATTGAAGTGGAACCCATGAAGCTTAACACAGAATAAATAATTATAATATATGTATGTGAATTTATTATGTTTACAGGGCGTAAATAGGGTATTCATACTATTCTTGGGGGCAAGATGCCACTAATTATGGGTATACTTTTCAAAATTTTAAGAAGTATAACATAAAATAACGTGGAACATAAGAAAAAAATGAATGACCGTTTGAACTGAGCTTTTCATTTTTTGTTCACCTAGTGACTCTCATATTTTGAGTACTCAATCGGTTTTTCTCAATAATTTGTTATTCAACCGAAAAGAAAAAAGAAAAACCGAATTGATCTGCTCAGACAAAGAGCAAGCGTGTGTGTTGTTTTCGGTTATTTTCGTGAGTAGATCGCAAAAAAAAAAACGGTCGACTGTTATTTGCAAGCTCTGTTTTATAGACATAAATTCGATAATTTTGTATATTTTCATTAATATAGAGGGAGGACCCACGTAAAAAGTTCAAAAGCGATAGATGCATCAAATACCCGCTGTGCTTGCGTGCCATCGCATATTTCTCCTCTATTAATATTAATATACATTTTTCATTGCCTATTCTCTCCTCTTTTTTGCTAATCAGTTCTGCATGCTCATACTTAAAATAAACCGCTGCTGACGCATAGAGTTACCATTCCATTTTATTTTATTTTTTCGTTTTGCGTTGACAACACTGTCTTTACGCTCGTCGACAGCGAAATATTGAGCATTTTCCGCCGCTAAAAATTTATCTCACGGCGGTACAAGGCTTTAAGTGAAAAACTCTTCTGATTTTGAATATAAACTATAGTCTCAAGGGGCTTCGTTCAGAGAATCAATATGTATCTCAATTTTTATAATCTTGCTATTATAGAGATATACCTAGTCTAGAGGTTTTATTAGAAGATATCAAGCTTACGTTTCTTTGACATGACTGTATCGACAATTTAGACTTTGTGCCTTGTAGTGTCAATTTTGGCGGACTTCGACTTTTCCCGCTAAACTAGAAGTTTTTGAATAAGTCGCAGAAAAATGTTTATAAGAAATAGAACACGTTCTATTCCATCGGTTTTTTTCGTCGGTGAATTATCAATACGTTAACATCGCACTTTTTTGGTATTTTTTCGAGCTTTTCGGAAAAAAAAAAAGTGTGCGCGAGCTAAAAGTGAGTTGGGTGTGACCAGCTACCGTGAAAACAAAAACCGATGATATTTTGGTATGAACACCGATGGGAATTGTGTAAATGGGTAAATTCACCGTCAGTGAAAAAGTGTCGGTGAAAAAATCCTCGTCTGAAAGCACTTTAAGGGCCTACAGCCCAGCATAATTCAATGCAGGGGTGGGCACAAAAATTGAGTTTGAGAGCTCTACAACAACAACAACGGTCATTAATTTTAAGTGTCAAAAATGCCTCGACTCAAGCAGCCCTATGTTGTTGTTGTTAGCTTCGTCGCGACTCGTGCGTGCATTGTTGTTGCTGTTGTTTTTTATGACGGCCATAAAATGCCTCGACTCGAGCTGAACTATGTTGTTGTTGCCATTTTGCTCTCGAGTCTTGTGATCGACTTTACGGCGCTGCGGCCATGCGGCCCCGCCCCTGATTCATTTACATATGTGTCTGCACTCGTAGCTAGCGTAGACATCCGTCCACAGTGATATAATATAATGTACATCATATTGACAGAATATCAAATATTAAAAATGGAAAGTAATTATGATGTTATCAATTTATCTTAAATAAGAAAATGTATAATGAAAGTTTGCTGGGAAAACATGAGGGCATGCTCAATTCCACAAAATATTTGGCAAAAGCGATTAAATAATTTGGGAAGCATTCAACCAAAGACCGAATCACAACGAATTAATATTATGTATAGTTCAGATACAGATTAAATTAAGGCATTGTTAATTCTTAATACGAAATAAAAAATATATGAGAACTGTCGGAATGCTGCAGATAAAGAAAATGTATTTTAAGTTTAAGCATTATAAATATATAATATGTTTTACAAACTGATTTCGTTAAATACGTAACGATTCTCTCTCCATGACCTTGAACTCGATTAACTTTTATATTAATGACCGATTCGCGCTCAATGTCTTCTCTAATCTTTTTTTTCTCTCAATTTTAAAAGGTTCCTTTTTAATACCCTCGCCTGAAGAATGATAATTTTATCATAAGTTATATACACCCACTCGCATATCTCTGCGTACACCCTTATTTTTGCTTTAACAGCTAAGTGAAAAAGTAACAGTAAAAAAATATATTTGGAAAGGTCCTTAATCCATTAAGCACTCTTCGAAAATTTCTAATTTATGTAAAAGTCACTATTTAAAAATTTTTTTTTTAAGAGCGACTGCAAAAAAAAATTTTTTTAAATATTTTTGCTGGTATTTGTTTTAGTTTTTTTAAAATCCTAAGAACTACCATTTTAACCCATTTTTCCACATTTTCATTTTTTGAAAAGTGACTTTTAAATAAATTCGAAATTTTCGAAGGGTTAAGGAAATTTTTGCATCATTAAAACGGAATTTAAACGACCTTTCCAAATATATTTTTTTAACTGTGACTTTTTCACTTACATAGCTGTTAAAGCAAAAATAAGGGTGTACGCAGAGATATGCAAGTAAGTGTACTTATATTCTTGACAAAGAAGAGATTAGAGTAGGATTAGATCACGATAGTAACTCACCTGGTTCATGATAAGGGTGTTTAAGTGGATGGAGCAAAATCTAAACGACTGCAGCGGATGGGACCTTTTGAGCCTTCTATTAATACTTACTGCGTTAGTATATCGCCCCTTGATGCTTCTTTCTCGCAAATATGGGTTCACCCAGTGTCGAAGACGTTTGCGTCTTGCACTTCTTCCGCCTCTTTCAGAACAGCATAAGAGGCCATTAAATTTATAATTAGGGATCAACTTTTCAGAGATTTTTGGTGTTTTGCTTTCACACTAAAGTTCGGAAGCCAGGCATCAAGGTTAGGTAGATCAGACAGCTTAATAGAAGTAGAGAGAACCCGGAAGCCAGATTGCCCATTGTGGTGTCTGATAGGCTGTATGATTATTTGGAATGAGGATGGTCTCTGTCCTCTAGCCGGTCCTTTTGGGCTAGGCCCGCCCGTAAAACCACCAAGTGGAGTCCAGGAAAAGTGCCAGATCCAACCTCCAACCGAACCTTCGCGAGAATGCCCAGCTCGTCAAGGAATGGTTTCCCGAGGAACCGGGTTCGCTTTTTAGGAAGTGCAAGGCAGTCACAAAGGGCAGTCACTTTTTACACGGTGGAAGTCTAGTGACTCCTAGATGTATTTACCAAACTCGCAAGTTGTGCATTGACCTACACATTCTGAGCGAATTTGGTTCAAATCGGACTCCAGTCAAAATAGACAATTAGTCAAAAATTTAAAACAGAACTCCGAAAGGCTATCAAAGCTTTTTTGCTTCTTTACCATTTAGTAGCAGCTATAGATACCTTGATGAATCTGAGTTGTCCTTTTACTATAAACTGAGGAAGTTTAAAGTAAAGGTAAGGCGCTCATACTGCCATGATTTCTGATTTTATATTTTTCTTTAATGCACGTGTGCAGCTAAAACATTAACAAAAAAATATATGTTTCTTTTATTTCACAGCTCTTGCTCTCTGCGATTGGTCACTTTTGCAGCAGAAACGTCGAAATCTAGCGAGGAGGCACTGCTCACCTCGTGAATCATCTTCATATTTTACAAAAATGTCACGTATTGGCTGCGAAGAAATAGACAATTTGATGCAAAAGATGAGAAAAGTGATTACGCCTGGCGAACCCTTTGATATTAAACCTCTTATTCTAAAGACATGCGCGAATATGTTTAGCCAGTACATGTGCTCTATGCGCTTCGATTATGAGGACACCGAATTTCAACAAGTCGTGCAGTACTTCGATGAAATCTTTTACGAAATTAACCAAGGATATCCACTTGATTTTCTGCCGTGGCTTTTGCCGTTTTACAAAAACCACACGAAAAGAATATGTCATTGGTCTACAACTATTCGGAAATTCATTTTGGAACGTGTTATCAATCAAAGAGAGTTGAATATCGACATTGATGAGCCCGATAACGACTTCACTGATGCCCTCTTGAAAAGTCTAATGGAAAACAAAAATGTCTCCCGTAATACAATTATATTTATGCTAGAAGATTTTATTGGTGGTCACTCAGCCGTAGGAAATTTAGTAATGCTATGTTTAGCCTACATAGCAAGGGATCCAGAAATTGGTAAAAGGATTCAGTCTGAAGTAGATTTTATTTCCAAAAATGGACAAAGACATATTACATTACATGATATGGACGATATGCCTTATACCATGGCTACTATATTTGAAGTTTTGAGGTACTCATCGTCTCCAATTGTGCCGCATGTGGCTACAGAAGATACACAGATATCGGGATATGGCGTTACACGCGGCAGTATTGTCTTTATAAATAATTATGCGCTTAACATGAGCCACAAATATTGGAATAGCCCCGATATGTTCAATCCAGAACGCTTTTTGGAAGAAAAAAGTAAAAGTGTTGTGACATCGTCAAAATTCTACGACAGTAGAAGATGCTCCGAAGAATCCGATTCAGGTATTGAATTCGAAAAGGATGCTGGAATATACCATGCCTCTGCCAAAAATCCATATATCAGGGGGAAAGTTGTAGGCATGCATTTTAATGGGGACTCTGACCCACATAAGTTTCAATTAAGAAAAAATATACCCCATTTTTTGCCATTTAGTATTGGAAAACGCACCTGCATTGGACAGAATTTAGTGCGCGGATTTGGCTTTATCATGCTTGCAAATATTATGCAGAGCTATAATATTAACAGCGTCGATCTTTCAACTATAACGATTAGCTCGGCTACAGTCGCATTACCAGCCGTTACATTTCCCTTAGTATTGACACCAAGAACATAATGTGTGTATACCAAATATGTGCATATAAGAAAATTTAATATTTATATTCTAATCTACAATTCTAAATTATTTTTAGCGAGTAGCACATTGTCAATTATTCTATTCTTTTCCTTAAACTATCAGTTTAGATTATTCTTTTACTTGTACTTTTTGTTAATGAAAACAATTAACGTTATCCCAGATTTTATCTTTTGTTTGTATTGCCATTGGCGAAAAGCTTGAAGAAATGTGTACTAAAGTAAAAAAAAAAACTTATTTAATGTGTAGGTTATATGCTGGACGAATATTGCTCTGTAATTGTTTATTTAAAGGCTACAAAAAAAAATTGTTTATACATATTAAAAGACTATATTTTTAATCTATGCACAGTAAAGTTCATAACGAGTTTTTCCAAAAGACTGAAAAGTGTACATTAGTATATTTATAATTATTTAAATGCGATTTCAAATAAAATATTGTTATAATATGGGAATATTTTTGATTATTTTTTATTATGCTTTTAACATTTGATGGACGTTAAATAATATTTCATTCACAAAAGAGAATATAAATGACAATAGTAAAACAAATGAAGATGTAACGATAAATTGATACATCTTCTTGCGTTTTGCAGCTTTGTATTTGCATGTTTAGTTTTGGATACTTTGAATACTACCAAGTATAAAGATTAAATGATCCGTTAGATGAGCATGTTTTCACCGACAATTTTTGTTATAAAATCAATGGTGGCGAGTGAAATTAAACTGGAAGGATCGCTTCGCGAGGCTATAGTCGAACATACTCGAATGTCGGAGACCTTGTTCTTACTATGGAAAATGCAAGCACCGCTTTAAATAGAATTAGACTGATTGAAGAGGTGCAACAGACGCCAATATTGTGGGATTTGACCGACAAAAAACATATTGATCCGATTTTTTTAATTTAATAATTAGGGTATTAGTCGCTGCCACTTCTCTCATCATGTCTATTTGGTCAATTTTCTCTATATTGTTGTGCTCAATGTTATTTATTTATTTGTTGTGCACAGCTTGACGCAACAGTGTGGCCACAGCAGCATAAGTCCAACAATCTCACAACTTTTTTGTGATTTTTGGTATTATGCTGTAACACTGAAGTTTGTAAGGCCGGATTTCAAACATCGAACATTTCGAGCGTCCAAAATGTTTTCTGATAGAGCGTACTACGCTTTACTAAATAAATGCACAATATAAAAATACAAACGCTTTTAAGAAAATAAGGTCACACTGAGGTTGGTATTGGTATTGGTTATTATTATTTATAAAAGGTAAATTATCTTTCCTGGTCTGGTGGCTCTGTGGTTAGAGTCGTCGACCTG
>JBAMBL010001827.1:0-11263 GCA_037043405.1 Drosophila subquinaria
AAAAAAATTAATTTTGAAATTTTGAGTCGCCTTCCGAAAATGAGATAAAAAGTCAGTATGTTTGTCTGTTTGTTTGTTTGTTTGTATCAAAGCGATGATTTAGCTTAAAAGTTTGAATGAGGACTTGTTCCCGATCAAAAATCTAGAAACGTTTGTTCTACGACTTTTTCGAAAAAAGCTAGTTTAGCGGGAAATCGTTAAAAACCGCTAAAATTAAAACCCTTATAGCAGTCAAACGATAAAAGCTACAGATGCGATCTATATATCGTTGAAAAGGTATTTTGAAGGGCTGTTATGCATACCTTTTAACTTTTTTTCTAAAGTACATAGGTAAATTGCTACAGGTGACATAAGGTATTTTCCCCCACGTTTTGGCGGTTTTTGAGAAAACGCCGCTAACGATTTAACGATTTAACGATTTAAATTTCGATATGTTTTAGCTTGTAAAATTTCTCGTTTTTTGATGTATGACACAAAAAATTTTACCAATAGGTTTGGAAGATATAACCTATTAACTGAATATATACGTTTTACTTTGAATTGGAATAGGGCAGCAGCAACAAAGTGTCATAGCAGCCAGTTTGTTTGTTTGGATCAAATCGTTAATTAAGCTTAAATGTTTGAATGAGGACTTGTTCCTGTTCAAAAATCTAGAAACGTTTGCTCTACGACTTTTGCGAAAAATCGCTAGTTTAGCGGGAAATCGCTAAAAGCCGCTAAAATTGAAACCACCATAGCATCCAAACGATAGAAGCTACAGATGCGATCTATATATCGTTGAAAAGGTATTTCGAAGGGCTTTTTGCACTGCTTGCAGCGTAATGCGGAAATTACCTGTTAGCTGAATACATACAATTTACTTAGAATGGGAATAGGACAGCAGCAGCAAAGTGTCATAGCACCCAGAGTTTAAGAGTGCTGATAGCTTTTGCGCTGGGCATGTGTGTTTGTAAAGGGGACCAGTGTTGCCAGACAATTTGCTTTAGCTTGTACAAACAATAATCAAAGTTGACAAAGCCATACTGTCAAAAAATATTGCAATTTCAAAATTTTTGAGGTCTTATTCAAAAATTTCTGATATCCCACAAAAAAAACCTCTTTACGAGGTAAAAGTCTAGTGACGAAAACATTTTCATGCCTCAAAATTTCTGATATCCAATTTTGTGACGAATAATATCACTGCGGACGGCAGTCCGCGCTAGTGACGAAAGCAGCACGAAGTGTGCGAAAGCGACTAGCATATATACACAGGAAAAATGGAAAATTTGCTATGACTACCCGATCAGGTCGAGCTATATACCGATCGAAAGGTATCAACCTAACTTACAAATGTGCATACTAAGACTTTTGAAAACTCACCTGGTTCGTGAGATAAACAGGTGTAAGTGGGAGGGGCAAAATTTAAATGATTGGAGCTAATGGGGCCGTTGGAGCCTTTTTGATTTTTTTTTTAATTTTTAACTATTCTAATCAAAAATACGCGTCGAATGACACCTTGATCATCAAAATCCGATCACTGGTTCAGAAGATAATTAATTTTGAAACTTTTAGTGCCCTTCTCAAAACGAGATGAAAAGTCAGTCTGTTTGTTTGTTTGTTTGTTTGTTTGTCTGTTTGTCTGTTTGTTTGTTTGTTAGGATCAAATCGTTGATTTAGCTTAAAAGTTTGAATGAGGACTTGTTCCCGCCCAAAAATCTAGAAACGTTTGTTCTACGACTTTTTCGAAAAAAAGCTAGTTTAGCGGGAAATCGCTAAAAACCGCTAAAATTAAAACCCTTATAGACCCTTAAAACCCTATTAACTGAATATATACGTTTTACTTTGAATTGGAATAGGGCAGCAGCAACAAAGTGTCATAGCAGCCAGTTTGTTTGTTTGGATCAAATCGTTGATTTAGCTTAAATGTTTTAATGAGGACTTGTTCCTGTTCAAAAATCTGGAAACGTTTGCTCTACGACTTTTGCGAAAAATCGCTAGTTTAGCGGGAAATCGCTAAAAACCGCTAAAATTGAAACCCCCATAGCATCCAAACGATAGAAGCTACAGATGCGATCTATATATCGTTGAAAAGGTATTTCGAAGGGCTCTTTGACACTGCTTGCAGCGTAATGCGGAAATTACCTGTTAGCTGAATATATACATTTTACTTAGAATGGGAATAGGACAGCAGCAGCAAAGTGTCATACACAAGCAATAAACACAGTTGACAAAGCTATACTGTCAAAAAATATTGCAATTTCAAAATTTCTGATGTCGTATTCAAAAATTTCTGATATCCCATAAAAAAACCTCTTTACGAGGTAAAAGTCTAGTGACGAAAACATTTTCATGCCCCAAAATTTCTGATATCCAATTTTGTGACGAATAATATTAAGTTTTACACATAAATTATTTTAAACAACATTTTTGCATTCGGCACTGCGCAAAACAGTAAGTTTTATTTGGTATGAAGAATTGAGACATTTTAGCGCAATGTGCCGAGTGCCAAAATGTTGTTTAAAATAATTTATGTGTAAAACTTAATATTATTCGTCACAAAATTGGATATCAGAAATTTTGGGGCATGAAAATGTTTTCGTCACTAGACTTTTACCTCGTAAAGAGGTTTTTTTATGTATTCTATTACAACAAAAAACAAATATTATTAAAAAGCATGCAAATTATTGACAATTAAAGGATTTTGCCCTTGGTTTAAAAATTTTCGGATTAGCCCATATGCCAAAACATTATTTTGTTGTGACAAAAGGGGAAACGTATAGGTCTTGATTAGCACTATAATTGATGCTTAGGTTGATTTTGGGAAATTGTTCGTTTTCAAGATTATTTAAAATAACCAAGACATTCGCACGCGACTCAGATAGAAGTCGATTTTTCGGCGACCAGCTCTAAACGGCAAAACGTGAACGAATATTTTGATCCAATTTATTTTGAAATGTAATGCATTCATTTATCTAAAAAATGCATTTTGTTTGATTTAAAAATATTAAGTAGTTTTTTTTTAAATTTGATTTGGGTCACTGTCGCACGCGACATGTCGCACGTGACAAAATATTCCACAGAATATTTATGTTGTTTCTGTCTCTCTTTTTTTAAATTTATTTATTTATTTATTTATTTATTTATTTAACATCCTAGTGCTACAAGTTTTAAGGAACTTATAATTATTGCACTAGTCACAACATAATTGATTTAATCCTATGATTGGTATTACTTAATTTTAACAATTCGATTTTAATTTAGTAAATTAATAATTAATTTTAATAATTGCGATTTGTAGTATTCTATTATTGGTATTATTAGTATTACAATTGTTTTAACACTTAATTACACTTAATTTTAACAGTTCGATTTTAATTTAATAATTTTAGTAAGTTCAGTTCTTAGTATTACTTGCTTTTCAAAAAATTTTAAATAAGATTATTTAGGTGCATAGTTAGTTTGGTTTTAAATAGGGGTGCGCTTCTAATTGTCTTAAGGTCATGGGGAATATTGTTCCAAAGGCGAACAGCATGTACAAAGAATTGTTTTTCTGACGATGAGAGTCTATGTCTAACAGTTGTGATATTATTTGTTCGTCGTGAGGTAGAGAAATTAAGTTGTTCATATAAGTAATTAGGTTCTTTTGTGGTAATTATTTTGTGCAACAATATTAATGCTCTTAGATTTATCCAGTGGTCTAAGCTAAGGTTATTAATTTTAATCGAGTAAGAAGATATATGGTCCAGTCGTCTCAGGTTAAATACATATCTTGCAATGTTGTTGAACGCTACATTGAGTCTGCGCTTGCTGATGCAGTCTGTGTTGCAAAAGATCTTAACTCCATAGAAAAGAGCAGGTGTCAAGTAGGTCTTAGCAATAAGGAGTTTAATATTCACTGGTAAAAGGTGCTGCGTCAAATATAGTATCCGGAGTGAGGCATAAGATCAGCCAAATTATGTATCGAAACTGCTCAAAAAACTTGTTGCAAATTAAAATTTCAATATATTTTTATGTGTTAAAATGGTTTATGTTGCAATCTTACTATCCTTCTTAGTGTAATCGATAGAATACAAACGGTCCATTTTGGAAATCAATTTTTAGGGAAATGGACAAAAATATAGAAAAAGTGAATTTATTCCAATGTAAAATCTATATGGTCATCCTATTGAATTTCTTCTAGCGTATATTGCTTAAATAAATAACTTGAATACATTTTTGGAAGGAAATTTCACGAGATGTGAGTTTTTGATCAATTATTCGTTTTTAGCCTCGGTTGACATTTCTGTGGAAATGCCCATATGCATCTCATTAATCGATCTCTATTTCGGTTGAATTCGTGGTTTTTATTTCCCGTCCTGCCTAATATTATTTTTTGTAACACCACAGCCAAAGCCCGCACAAAACCCAGCCCAATTTCCCTGAGCTCAGCCGGCTCTAATGTAGACAGGGTGCGTGGCCGAGGCCGTGATGAACTGTTCGTTACAAGTTTGCAAGTCCAGCAAGTGAAACCTCAACAGCAGACAAAGCGCAGAAATCGGTCTGTTACAGTAGATCCCGCCTCAGTTACTGGCCATAGCTAACAAGCCTTTCCACTTCGCCCCTGTACCACCAAATGGAGTAGACGTCGTTCGTTGCGGCGCAGAATGTTTATTTTCGTCAAACATATTTGCTTAAATCTAAAACTTAATTTATCTTAAAATTAAAAGATAATAAAATAAAAGAACTGTAAAGAAAAGAAGAGTATAAAAATATTAGATTAATATATATATATACCGATCGAAAGGTATTAACTTAACTTACAAATGTGCATACTAAGACTTTTGGAAACTCACCTGGTTCGTGAGATAAACAGGTGCAAGTGGGAGGCGCCTTTCCGATTTTTTTTTAATTTTTTACTATTCTAATCAAAAATACGCATCGAACGACACCTTGATCATCAAAATCCAATCACTGGTTCAGAAGATAATTAATTTTGAAATTTTTGTTGCCCTTTTCAAAACGAGATGAAAAGTCAGTCTGTTTGTTTGTTTGTTTGTCTGTTTGTCTGTTTGTTTGAATCAAATCGTAGATTTAGCTTAAAAGTTTGAATGAGGACTTGTTCCCGATCAAAAATCTAGAAACGTTTGTTCTACGACTTTTTCGAAAAATCGCTAGTTTAGCGGAATATCGCTAAAATTTATGTTGATTAGTTTGGAAGATATAACCTAGAGCGTCCGATTTTTGCATGAATTCTCAGCTCGGGTTTCGGGTTCGAATCCTGGCACGGATAAAACTTTTTTTTTTTTAATTTTTAAATGCAATTAATTTGTTAGTAGATTATTATCATGCATACATTTTTGTTGATTTGTTTGGAAGATATAACCTATTAACTGAATATATACGTTTTACTTTGAATTGAAATAGGACAGCAGCAGCAATTACATTTGACTAACAGTCCAGTAACAGTGAAATCTATTATTAGACAATCGTTCTTAAAGATCGCCAGTGACGCAAAGTGTAGAGCTTCCGATTTTTGCATGAATTCTCAGCTCGGGTTCGAATCCTGGCACGGACAATTTTTTTTTATTTTTTTTAATTTTCAAATGCAATTAATTTGTTAGTAGATGATCCCTTTATAATGTTTTTCAATTTTAAAAAGGTGTTGGCAGAAATCTTAGCTGCAAAATAAAGAAGAAAAATTTCTGATATCCCATAAAAAAACCTCTTTACGAGGTAAAAGTCTAGTGACGAAAACATTTTCATGCCCCAAAATTTCTGATATCCAATTTTGTGACGAATAATATTAAGTTTTACATATAAATTATTTTAACCAAAATTTTTGCATTCGGCACTGCGCAAAACAGTGAGTTTTATTTGGTATTAGAATTGAGGCATTTTAGCGCAATGTGCCGAGTGCCAAAATTTTGCTTAAAATAATTTATATGTAAAACTTAATATTATTCGTCACAAAATTGGATATCAGAAATTTTGGGGCATTTGAACACACTGCAGACCATGTCACGGTCGCCATGTAACTAGGAGAGTTTTATAAAGGCAAAAGACTTAGTGTTTTTGGTGTTAGAGTTTATTTCAGTGATCAACGTCTGGTGACGTTGATTGGATTTTGTCGACTGTCTGTCGTTCAACTGTTTCATTATACTTAAGTCTAACATTGGAGTTTTACATATATGTCTCTGTCGCTGAGTACAGCGGCAGAGCGGGAGCATGTAGTGATCGTATGCATATATGTATACACTTATGGCATATACATTGAGTATATACATAACGCAAGACAAAGGAATGGTATGCGGCCGAATATGCAGACGTTGCATATTCTGCGCCGCGGTCAGGCCACTCATGAGTGGACGATCATATTTCAAATGTACTTTGGCTTGTGTTATGCTTAGCAAGTGTCGCTAAATGGGTTGTTGTGTATTTGGTTTGATATACCCTTACATTAGTTGGGTATGTTGAATATTAGTGTTGATCACGCTACAATATAAGTGAAATAAGCGAATTCCCAAAAATAATATGGGACCCTTTAAATTCTCCCACTATTAATCATACAACGGAAATAGACCAATTAAAAATTAAGCTAAAAGAAATTAAAGATTCTCACTTTGAGTTAAAGGAACTTAAGTTCCATCACATGTCTGGAATCTGTCCCCAATTATTGGCATGGTAATAATATTAATATTAATTGTATATGCATTAAGAAAAGTAAATGCGAGAAGAAAATTACAAGCTATCGCCTTTCCAAGCCCTGTGTAAACTGTAAAACAAAATATGGTATTATATATTATAATATAAATATTCAAAACAAAAAAACTATCAGCTACCATAACCCTCATTGCCCCCCGGCAGAATGTTCAAGCATGAACACAAGGGCATTTAAAAACAATGTGTCCCGAAAACACCGATCGAGTGACGGGATACTGAAATTTGACCAAAGCTAAAACACACACAAAAATGTAACACAAAATGCACTTGTAGTGCATTATCATAAAACTATTTTCAGACGCATGAGATCGGCTGGAAAGGAAAGATAGGCATGTGTATACAGCACATGCGAACCCAGCTATCTGGGGGTCCTTCCAATGACTGGAAGGAGTTAGACATTAAGATTTTCATGTTAGTTACCTAAGGCTAAGATTTTAAGAAATAAATTCAGTTCGTAATTTGTACTCAAACAGCTCAGTTGTCCATTCAGATAACATAAACTAGACGACACCCACTAGCTGTTTAATTGTTTTTTGTTAATTTACTGTTTGATATTTGCAGGTAAAAAAATTTATTAACCGGAGTAAACAAAAACTCGACCACCAACTCAAAGTATCGATATCGACATGTGAGCATAGAATCGAGGGAACATGAACATACACCACGGATATGGAAAATGCGCACAAGGGACAACAGATGAGAAACATATGAATACGCAGGAATTATTTTCACTACGAGAAAATACAACTCGGCCCACTGTGCACATTCAAACCGTGCTCAGAAGCATCGGAATAACGGCGGTTCAAAGTACAAAGCATGGGAATAGCAAGTGAGCTCAAACAATACAAGGGCCAAGGGCATGCAATTGTTATTGTCGCTGCGTTCAGTGTCCACCGGTCGTGGCGCTCTTATTTGTTTCCCGAAGAAAGAGGAGAGTGTGAGAAACAATATTTGTTCCCCACAACATGCTAGTTAACTACGCCCATGGGCCTTTAAATGCAGAAAACTGCATAGCAACAAGAATCGGAGTTGTTCCCCCACAACAATTCTTGTCAGCTACGCACATGGGCTGCGCACAGTTAACTCAGGTCAAGCTGAGCGCAGGCACCGTTAACCTGACGAGTAGTGAGCGAGCATCGTTGAGTGAGCAGTGAGCGCATGTGCCGTTAGTCCTACGGCTTGGGCCTATAAAAGCGCATGTAATCGCTGGCTCGGGAGTTCAGTATCGCGCCGGCACTCGTGGTGTCAACACTCAGGTCATCAGTCCTTGCTTTCGCAGGACTTTCATCAATCCTTGCTGTCGCAGGATCAGAGCATCAGTTCTTGCTTTCGCAGGACATCCAGCGATCCTTGCTGTCGCAGGATCAAACCAGCAGTCTTTGCTTTCGCAGGACATCCAGCGATCCTTGCTTTCGCAGGATCAAACCTGCAGTCCTTGCTGTCGCAGGACATCCAGCGATCCTTGCTGTTGCAGGATCAGAACCATTAGTCCTTGCTGTCGCAGGACAATCAACATCCCTTGTTGATCAGGGCCAGTCATCAATCCTTGCTGCCGCAGGATCTGTTAATCGAGGATCGAGAGACGAGAGAAGCCGTGGAAGCCCAGAGAAGGATCCCGAAGGACGACGTTAAGGACGATCAAGGACGAGCGACTCAGAAAACCAGAAACAACCCAGCTAATCCTTATATTAAGACTAAAGTTTAAAAAGAATCGGCCAGGAGTCGAATAATAAATCCATTAAAACGAAATCTATCTGAGTTCTTATTTATTCGCAAAACTGCAACTATAAATTCGTTGCACGAACCTGACATCGCCGACCGAGTTAGCCCGGCCTAAAGGATCTTTACACATTGCATCCCTAACATTTGAAGAATTAAACACGGTAATCATCGAAATTGAAGCGATCTTAAATTCACGCCCAATTACACCGATGTCAAATGATCCTACGGACACCACTGCTCTCACTCCAGCACACTTTCTGATTGGGGAAACGCTCACTGCTCCCCCCGATGTCAACGCCGACCGCAATGAGAAATCTTTACTGAAACGCTGGGAACTAGTATCCAGACTTAAGCAAGGATTCTGGAAGCAATGGTCAGAAGAATATTTGCAAGAGCTGCAAGCCAGACACAAATGGAAAACCGTCAATACCAACATCAAGGAAGGTATGCTTGTCCAAATCAAAGAAGACAACATACCTGTGATGAGCTGGCCAATGGGATGCATTGCAAAAACATATCCAGGACAAGATAACCACGTCTGAGTGGTTGACGTAAAGACTGCCTCTGGCATCTTTAAGCGCTTCATAACCAGGCTTGCGCCGATTTTTCCAGAAGAGATGGCCAAGAAACGCCCTATCAATGAGGCTGAGGACACAGATAAAACTGATGCACCACTCGCCCAACGAAAGCGATTAATGTCGCCAACCATATCCTCGTCTTTGCTGATCTTGCTTCTGATGCTACCTTTGGTGCTGACACAGTCAGTATCAGTAACAAAATTCGACACGAAGCCAGGTTTCTATTATGAAAAAATTGGACAAGCAAAAAGAGCAATATCCGAGTGGACCATGGTCATATACTTTGAACTGGTCCCATACTGGAGAGATATGAAGACATTTAACCAAGGAATAGACGAATTCCAATACCTATGCCCAGAAGTGAACAACAAACACACATGTGATTTCATATCACAGCACTATCGACACTTGTATGATGAACTGTAAATGGCAAACGTACTTATGCAGCACACTCGAAAACGTCGATCCCCATTTGATGCAGTAGGCAATATTGCAAATAGTCTATTTGGAGTGTTAGACTCAAACTACGCTAATGAAATGACCAAGGTCATCAAGAAGGTACAAACCAACGAGGATTTCGTACTGAGCCTGCTGAGAAATCAAACCTCAGTACTTGACTCAACCATTAACGTTGTCAAAAAGACAAGGTCTACATCGGACAAGCGTCTACGACAACTCAACTAACACTGCTAGCAGCCACGCTTCAGCGCATGCAATCGGAAATGGTGGACGTACTAACAGGAATTCGTCACCATACAATAAGCCCAATATTGATTTCTCCTAATCAACTAAAGGTTGAATTGGATCAAATACGGGATCATTTGCCAACAGATCAAATACTACCTGTGACATCATCCAACGTCATTCAATTATACAGAATTATGCGAGCAGAAGGCACAGCCACCGACACTTATGTAATATTCAGAGTAATGTTACCACTAGTGTCAACATCAATATTAGAGCTATTTAATATTGTGCCAATACTGGTGTGGGACTCAACAAGTTGGAGATTGTTTGAGCTCAAAACACCTATAATAGCTGTAAACGACCACAGGGATCAATTCATGGGACTAACACACGATGATCTGCGATGCTGTCTCACACTACCATATGAAGGATAGGATAGGATAGTCAGACAGCTCAACCGAAGTTGAGAGCTCCCAGAAGCCAATTGGCCCATTGCGATGTCTGATATACTGTAGGAAGCGAAAGGGTGTGGAAGGGTATGGGGAAGGATACGACGTGTCGTTCGGTGACAGCCCGCTGGTCTCTTTGGGCTACGCCCGCCCGTGAAACCAGCCAGTGCAGTCTAGAAAGTGTGCCAGGTCTTCTAGCCGCACATTCGTGAGACTGCCCAGATCAACAAAGAAGGGTTTTCCGAGGAACCGGTTACGCCTTCTCTGAAGTGCAGGACAGTCACAGAGAAGGTGTTGGACACTTTCCATCTCTTCTTCGTCCCCACAGCTGAGACAGAAGTCTTGATAGGGTCCGCCGGCAGCGCTGATCCGGCTCTAGCACACTCGTCAGCCATCTCATTACCAGACACTCCCGTGTGGCCTGGCACCCAGACGAGTCTGATGGAGTGATGCTGACATTGGTTCAGAGCTGCGGCCGTGTTTCGGGTGAGCTTGCTCTTGACTGTGTTCGTGTACAGAGCCTTTATTGCGGCCTGACTGTCGATGTAGATTGATATGATCCTTGCAGGTCCCTCCATGGTGTATATCAATTTGATCGCTTGCCAGACAGCATAGATCTCTGCTTGGAACACGCTGCACCAATCTGGGAGACGAAAAGAAAGCTGCACAGCTGGGTCGCTGGCGTAGACCCCCGCTCCTGTGCCTTCTTCCGTCTTTGATCCGTCTGTATAAAACGACAGCTCGTTCCGCCTTAGAGGGGTTTCTTGCTGCCATTCTGTCCTGTCCGGGATGACTGCAGTGAAGCTGTCATTCCATTTGTGTTATTGGACAAAGTAGTCGTACTGCTCAGCCACAGCTGTGTGTCCTATCGAGAGTAGGATAGTGCTGTGCCTTTTGGCACCCGGCTTGAGGAGGCTCAGCGCCCTCAGCCTGACTGCGCTCCTTGCTGCCGCGTGCTGTAGGAATACGACTATTGGGTCCAAATCCAGTATGACGTCCAAAGCCGCTTGAGGGGTAGAGCGTACACATCCTGTGATGCCCAAACAAGCAAGTCTTTGCACCTTTTGGAGATTTCGCAGGTGAGAGTCAGTGCGAGCAGCTTCCCACCATACCAGAGCTCAATAGGTTAAGATGGGTCTGACGACTGCA